>JADFUC010002113.1:0-38002 GCA_019722365.1 Lithospermum erythrorhizon | reverse complement strand
TATTACGTATTAAGTTGCTTGGGTTCACTTAGCTTTTCATCCCTCATCGTTCTTCTCTAGCTCCAATGAGCCTTCCTCTAGCACCCCTGCCTCTTGGTCTACCGCGAGCCCTTCCATCATCACCCCTACCAACGCTAGCCTCAGCCCCTACTCTAGAAGCACAGCTACCCCTAGCGGGTACGCGATTCGAACACTCCACCAACCTCGGTGGCATCTTCTCGTACGCTTCCATGAAAGAAAAAATAAAATATTTTAAACTTTAAAGACTCAAACCAAAACATAACAAAACCTTAGGACGTAGTAATAATACCCATAGAACTCAATTAAACGGAACCTCAAGGCTGATACAAAATTGTAACGACCGCCTCAACACCCGACCGCCCCTCAAGGTTAGACTCAAGTATCAACTCAGAGTATCCGAAGTCAATGCCATACGACGCTGTCGACACCCAAAAAAAAGTAACCTTCTTGAAATAAACCTCGCTTGAAAATAAGTAAAACCCGACAGTTTCTAAAAACGAAATAGCGTTCAACTAATATTTCTATAAAAAAGTTTAACCATCTTGGCATCACCTAATCGAAATCCAAAATGCAAGCTTTCATAACATTTCAAAATCCAAAGTACTTCATAATACAGTTCTTAAGTTTTTAAACATAAAAAGAATATGTAGTCCTGCATACAAAAAGATGTAACTAAGCATTAAAAGATGATCGGCCGAGAATCCAAGCGCCTGCCTCACATAAGCGACAAGCACCAGCACTCACGAATCCAACAACTACTCACTTGCCCCGGCAGAGACCGCCAACCCGAGGGTAAAGTGTTCTCTATGGCTTACGGAAACGTATCAAATCGGGATTTGCAACTTATCCACACCCGAATGAAGTACACAACAACAAGTATACACATAGCGATAGAGTTATATATATATACAATGTAGAAAGCTCCAAATTCCGAATATCACCATAATAATAACCATTAGCCATATATACATTTTAGAGGTTTATTCACTCCATTTAACTTCAGATTCTTCATGTAAGTCGCTTCCTCACAATTAAAATTCCATCTTCATCATAAATCACATAATCAAAGAGATTAAACATCATAAATCCTCATAACACAATGGCTATACCCCAATTATGTGATATCAAAACTCTCAAAAAATAAAACCATCAATTGTGACTAACCAAAAACACTTTAATAACACATGCCATTTTGTCGTCAACCAATTTCTTCTGTGCATTCATAACATTTATCACTATTTTCAAACTCAATGACATTTCCCACCCCACCCCATGTCAACACAATGACAATGCACAACAATATCTATTTCCGACATTTATATAATGTCCCATGGCTTCCCTCAAGCTACGTATTATCGCCTTCTCCCTCGGTAGGCTCACCCCGATTCAAGTATCGGTACCGCGCAGTCACCCCTCTAATCTATATTCTGCACCTTCTTTTCCCCGGGTGTGCTCACCCCTTTTATTATCCGTCTGCACTCGATCGCATTCCTATCAGACGGCTACACCCTCTATATACGACTCAATCATGACGACATCCTCGGGATATGGCGCGATCGCTCTCTATATGAAGTTTCAAGCATGACCAACAAATCAAACATCACACCATACACACAATTGAGGTGGCCTCCTTAACATTTCAAATAACTCAAGCTGCCTCATGACATCACGTAAAATATAACCATTCAAATCCATGCTATTTGAGATCACCAAATCATAATTAACAAGTTATAGGTACTCTCCCATTTAATCACGCTTTTATAACGGCCATTCAACATCTTGTAATCTTTGTATTTCAACAAATCATGCTCATAAGGTAAATACATAATATATCAATCAAACAACTCATTTCAAAAATTCCACAAGTCATACTATCATAATAGCTTCATAAAAATGCTATAGCCATATATCTATTTATCAAGCACATCACGCAAATGTAAATAATATTATCGCACGAAAGTGATAAATCTCCACCTTTGGCTAGCACCACATTAGCTCTTTCAAGAATTCAATCGATTCACAAGCCTTTTCCTCAAGTTATCACCACCTATATTTAAAATAAACTGCTTAGACTTTAGTTTAACTTCTTTCCTCGATTTTAACTCTTTTTAATCTCTTATTCTTGAATTATGTTACTTACTTTATTTTAGATTTTTAATGAAATGTCTTGATTTAGTTCAATTCTTACATCTTAGTAGCTTTATCTTAGTCCAAAACATCATTTTTTTTGTTCTCAAAGAATAAACTTAACAATTTTCCATTCTTTATTGCTCCCCATTTTCGGCCATCAAGATATTTAGAGTAGTAAATTTTATTTCAATTCAAATGTCATATTTATAAGCTTAGTTTAATTCCACAACATCATTTTAAGTGTTCTTTCCAATTAATCTTAATTTAAAGTTTCACCCTTTTTAGACTTTTCGAAATATAACTTCATATAACCCAAATTAACCTCATTTATATGCTTAATATATATCACAAAATCCTCTTTTAACATTTAATTAAACATGCATAACCAAAATCTTAATCGTTGTCAACTTTCTAAATTCAAAAGTTAATCTAGCAATAATATGAAACTATGTATTTATATATAACACTACCAACACCTTAATTAAACACTTTTATTAACATGCATCACCATTTTAACAAGCCTAGATTTGTGGTCAACACCCACCAAAAAGTCAACATTTTACAAAACTCAATTAAAATGGTTAAAGTCGGTACCTTTATGAAGCTTAAGTCGATAGAATCCAAATATGTGATTATTTTTGCAAGATGAAAAGAAAAATCGGGTGGTTTGGGGAATAAAGCGGGTCGGCTATGTGGGGTCGAGGAGAGTGTTTTTGGCTTTTGAGTTGTATTGATGAAGATAAAGAAAAAGTGATGATAATGGTGGTAGGTGGCACATTAAATACGAGACTTGTTCTAAAAAATTTCCCATTCGAACTAAATTTAAACGATTAGATTTGTCCGACTTAAATTCGACTTTACTTTTCGAGTTCAAATCTTTCTATATATAAATATATATATTTCTATTTTTTTCCGAAATTTATACTCTTCTAACGACCAACTCAATTTATCAATTAATTATTTATTAATGGTTCGGGTTATCACAAGCATTTATGAGTCAGAATGTTTTAATCTTTTCATATAGTATTTACGGCACCTTTATACATGTATCGTATCCATTCCCTGTGCCACCGAGGTGAGAGTCATTAAAAACCGTGAAACAATTGAGGTCACCAAACCGATGGACGACTAGCTTTAAAAACACAATTCTGCTTCATCCAAAAATGTGATCACAATTATCTAAACGACAAACCCATATATATACACAACATATCCCAAAATAAAAGTAATGCCGGGTAAAGGCTACTGCATGATGCATCGTATCCCTTGAGAAACATGCACAAATGACAAGGCTAAAGTTTCAAAAGGAAATACAAAAATCAAAACAAGCTTGGATACCTGACATCAAAATCGATCACAGATCCTCCGCCACCCCACATGCTCACCTAGCCACCTGGAAAAAACTCTCAAACAGCCTTCTGGCTCAACTCACTGGCTAACCCGGCACATGCCAAATGAAATGCCGCCCAATGCGAAAGTGTGCTCAAGCGAGGCTTAGTGGAACTTAATACGTGGGTGTGAACTTACCATACGTAATGAGCCAATCAATAATATAATAGCCAAATATGAATAAAATACATATATCCAGATTACCTAAGAAGGTCAAACAACATACTCCGCTAGAAAACCTCGTATATAATACTACTTAAGATATAATAGAAGCGTCTCAACAAGCACACAATTTCGTAAAGAAATCAAATAGACTCAACAACGACTTAAACCTCATCTCTCATATCCCCACCAATATACCATCCTCTAACAAGATATATACTCATCCGTCTACCTGTAGGAACGGACTAATCAATAATCACCCTCAAGCACTTATACCACAAAGATAAGGCCAAACCGCATTTTATACACAGTAAAGTATGTGCACACCGCACTTATACACAAAGTAGAAGGCACACGCACTCATACACTAAGTACAAGGCCACCAGCTCTTATACACTAAGGAAGGCACACGCACTCATACACTAAGTACAAGGCACACCGCTCTTATACACTAAGTATAAGGCACACCGCACTTTATACACTCAATTATAGTGCCACCGCACTTATACACTAAGTATAAGGCACATATCGTCGCATATCCTCGGCAAGGAAGGAGAGTCACCTAACCCCTGAATCATCATCCCAACATGTCAAATCCCTCGATACTCAAGCATAACTCTAACCATCACCTCTCACAACCAGCCTACCACTCCCAAACAATATCCAAGCTAATACGCCTAAAACATCTCATACAATCGTGAAGTCAAACACAATCACGACAAGGCCAGAAATCATAAGTGCCGACAAGGCCATTACAAATCATAAGCGTCACAAGTAAATCAAAAAATATAAGTCGAGTTCAAGCTTTATTACTTTACCTCAAGCAATCTTCAACGCCAATGTAATATAATCACATTAAATCATATAACAATTACATGTTCACACAATTTAAAAGTAAGACGTAGCAACACTGAGATAAGTACTCACCTCTCGTGGGCTAGCTACCGCAAAACCTTCGCTAAAAACGATCAAGGTGTAATCGGCCTCTTTCCACGATCAACACCCATAAAGCAAGGGACCAAGACCATTACTATAGAAGATACATAACCAACTCTTAGGGGAACTATCTCTAAAATGCCTAACATGACGGATAAACTATCGAATTTATAATCCCATCGGACACAACCCAATCGATTCCCCCGCCGCTAAATTCCATTCTATCACTTTCATTGCTAAATCGAATTTATAAGTCATTCTAGTTAATCGGCCAGGTCTATAATTAACAATCTATAATCTCGAAATATCAATTATAACTCAACTCGAAATTAACACTTTTTCGTACATAACTCCCTTTTAATCAATTTTAGAATCACCAATTTAATATCACAATAACTATAATGTCCCGCATAACCTCCTACATTTAAAGTCTTAGGTATCAACCAAAAGTCAACCTGAAACCTAAAAGTCAACTCTACCCATAACGTCCTCAAACGATATCTAAATCACGAATTTATCACTTATATACGACATAGAACCCATAACCAACTAAGATTCATCATAAAATTGAATTATGGAAAAGTCAACTATGTCAAAATCCAAGAAATATCACAAAGATTTGAACTTTCATACCTTAACTCGAAGAATGATTGGGAGAACGATATTCTACAAACGCATTCCTTGAGCTCGAAATACTAATCGAAGAGAGAAATAGAAATGAAATTTTTTATGTGGCGGGGCTTAATCTCAGCCCCATGAGGAAAAAGGAAGAAGATGAACTCAAAAACGATGACAAGATGTGCTCTGGCCAGATATTTAAAAACCCCGGAAACCTGCCTCGTTTCGATTAATTCTCCGCTATCGTACTTAAATCTCCTTACTCTAACCCGATTCCACACAGACAAAATATTCCATGGCAAAAACTACTAAATTATAAATGTAATTCGGGTTAAAAAATTTTAATGAAATAATTATCATCGAGATTATTTATACTATCCTGTCCCACCGGCCAATCGGTAAAATTTTAAAATTTTTTTTTTTTTCAACGGGTTATTACATGTATCAGTTTAATTATTTATCATATGAGCATTTAATGTAAATTATTACAAATGTATAATCAAGTTAAGAAAATGTTCCTTAATAACTTACTACTTGAGTTGAAAACTCAATACCCATGTATTAAAAGTTAAGAATGTATGACATACTTAACAGAGACGATTAAATTATATCATTCTTCTAGATATTATCTCATAAGGAAGAACTTGAAAACTTATGTTCAATAATATAAGTTTATGATCGAGACTTAACTTCAAATCAAGGGATGGTTATGTTAATAGTATAACTATATATTATTTCATATCCATCCTCTCCATATGAGTCAGTTGTGATTCTTCATCTCAACTGAAAGTTGATGATACCAATAAGAATAATATATCCTGTATTATCTCGTGGCCATCATACAAGTCTTTTTGAACTTGGTAGCTTTTGATTTCATGAAAATGAGAATGTTAAGCTTATGGTTCTTGCAACCTATGTTTAATTTATGTTTTGTTTTCTTTGTGTACAGCAAATAAGTTGTGATATTGAGTACACAGGAACTAATACTGGTGATGAAAGTTGACTCGTTTTCACCCATTTCTGCCAGGCTGGGCAAAAGTGAACGAAGTATACTTGAGAAATAAAAAAGTAAGGACTCTCGGAGTCTACTACCTTGGCAAATACATGTCCGATGCTTAATAAGTTGCTTACACTACTGCAACTATTGATTTGAATTACATATTTTTGAGTGTATGACTATAAAGTAGTAGTATCAAGGGGAGAAATAAGTGATCCTGGGGCTGAGGAAATCATTTTCAAACCTGCGGATCAAGAATTCTCTTGCTGGAATCTTTCATCTAGAATGATTTGATATTCTGAGAATTTCTCGACTACTCGACATGAAAGTATAACTCAAACCTGGCTGAGCCTATACATTCATGTTCCTATTCTACAAGCATGTCTTGTTAAAGGAATGTAATTCAACTTCTCTTCTTCCGTAATCGGACGGATCAAAGATTTTAAGATACCCATAACATCAGAACCTCGAACTGCACTTCTTGACGCCTACATCTCGGTAAGATAATCGAGTCAACTCCTCGCTAGAACTAGTGGGGAAGTTACATATCTTAGTTGATAATGTAATATCTCGACAAAATACATGTCAACTTAAGATAATGGTTACAAATCAATTAGCACACATGGAACCGCCTGGCGATTATAAGGCATCGGATTAATGAGTATGAACTATTTCGAGAACGATTCCACACGATTTACTTTATATGTTACGGGTGACATGTATATAAAGAGAATTTTATTAAACCCAGTCAAGTACATAACAATCTCTTCTATTTGCACATTTAAAGGATTCCTCGTACTCACGTTTTATATATAGATCACTATAATAGTATGAATGAATCGTACTCCTTCAAATGGCTTTGTGCTAAATCATTATATATGAAATACAAGGATCGCTAACAAGTACACACTATCTTCTTACATTAGAGAACGGATGTTCCTAAGTAATCATTTCATGTGAATGAATATTTGACATACGCATTCTATCGTGAGCAAGAAATATCTTTATGCAATGTAATCCTTTAAGATGTAATTGACATTTATGCGTGGCACTTACATCTTAACACTGTAACAATGAAAACTAGTATACTACTAATATTCAAACCCGAGAAACTCGAGATATCTTAGTATAAATCGAGTAAATGTCTTCCTTTGGAGAAAGAAGATGATGAACTACGAAGCTTAAAAGGTCAAGTGGAGCTTAACTAATACGTATCAATAAGTGTAATGCGATACATACACGTTACTAAAGAAAATGACCTTACCATATTTGAGTCGCCAATGGTAATGGACGCAACTGCTTACTTTAGTAAAGTGAGATCTGGTGGCCTATACACAATATGGATTAAGCCTCGATATAATGCTTATAGATGATAAATGTTATGGAGTTGAAAAGTGAATAAACTAAAATTAGACAACAAAGCTTTGCTTGAACTCCGATATACCTTAGTCTTTGAGGATGACTTGCCTCCCCACTTGTATCTCATATAATGCTCACGTTAACTATTATCGAACAATTCCTTTGAGAATTCATGAATTGTTAGAGTAATACACCGTTAAATGGGAATAGAGTAGAGGTATTAATGAAACTGTTCGGGATTAGTTCTAGAAGATCAATTGTTGATCTTACTACAGTGTTTAATTATCGAACTAAATGAACTTTATGGTAATTGTGAAAATTAATCCACGAGGTGTACCATAGTCGATACAACTAAGTCTATCACCATGTGGTAATATAAGTCAATCTCAAGATTGCTACTTTAATAATAGTAAAAAGAGTTCGATCGTTGAAGATAGCATATGATATGCAAAAAGAGTTGGCTAATATATAAGATATATACGACTACGACTAAAAATTTGAGGAAGAAGCGTAAGGGGTCAAGTATACTCTCGAATATGATTTAAAAACCTTTAGATGTAACAATGTCATATCTATCCCGATCGAAGTTAGCCGTTAATACCTTAAGCATCATGAATATTTTGGTATATGGATGTAAAGACTGCTTTTTTCGAAATATGGTTAAAAGATGATGACGCAATCATCTCGGGTTTACATGTCCTAATGGACTCCAACGCATTTGTGCCTCCAAGATCTACTTATAAGTTAAGCTAGCATCTTGAAGTCAGTTTGAATGATTAGATCTAATCTCGATCTTAATCAAAAGGAAATACCTGAATGATGCATGATTTGGGTGGGAGAAAGCTCAGGCTTTTAATTTCTTTCAGACTTGTTTGAATATATGTTTTATTCAAATGAAATTTAACCTTGAGTAATTTGTTATCAATAAAGATACCGTTATTATTAGAATAACAAATTGTTCCACTGGCACAAGGCATTTTTCTCTGGAGAGGTCTTTACGTTAAGGATCCAAACAAGAGATCCTCTATTCAAGCCCGAAATGCAAGATCGTCATTCCCTAGTCATTGCCCATAGTTGAATCAACACCAAACGAATTAGTATTTGTTTGGTTATCTTATCACATTTTTATAAGAAGGAGTATGATTATCAACTCTAATCAATCATATGGGTATGGATGTCAAAATGTTGTTCAATGCATGACTGACTCGGACCGCCACAGAAATCCTTTGGAAGATAGTATATATGTGTCCTAAGGTGCTTCTCCTAAAAACTTATGTTAAATGGCTACGATTTTAGATCCGGATGACCCGATTTCACCTCCTTACATGAGTAATGTACTTTGACCCTCGACTCAAACGCCTTCCGTAATGTAAGTGGATTATAAAAGACTTCGAAAGTCTGTATACTACAAGTGTGGGCCAAGTCTTCAGTATTAATTGTGATGGAATTTGTACAACCGGATATAACCTAAGCGATTTCTCGCTCAAGAAATTAATGGGGTGACATGATGCACATCTCAAAGCATGCGCTCTAGAATCACATTAATTCATACACCCATGAAAAGTACGTATGCAAGAGTTTCGCGACACAAATCTTACCGCCATAGCTTGACTCTAGAAATCGAGCGCAAGTGAAGTTTAAGATACCGGTTAATTAGTAATCGGTTATAAGTAATCGCCCAAACGAAGCTGGAGTGTTTAAAAATGTAAGATATTAGATCTCTGCCATAAATATGCATGTTGAATAATTTGATTGTACAACTCCATTTACTACATTTAATTATATTCAAATAATATAAGTTTAGAGAGTAAGCTCAGATTGTTGTGACAATCGATATATTAGGATTAACTCGTGATCGATATTGGGTTATGATTTACATATTAATACTATAGTTCAAGCCAAGATCAATTAATATATTATTCTTGTCAATCGAGCGTAAAGAGGCGACACACGACAAATACGATCAAACTAATCGGGTTAAAGTATAACTATAAGGAACATTGGGCCAAATTCCACCATGGAATTTCAACCCTAGCCGAACAATGTCGAAAAAAGGAGGGGCTCTAGAATGTTCTAGCCTCATCCTTTGTTGCTCGATTTTGTGGACGCTGGATGTGGGAAGGTTCTAGAATACTCTAAAATAACATTCTGTAAGTTTAAAATGTAGGCTCGGTAAGCCTATATGGGGTTTTAAATTTCAATCGCTTCATTCATTATTCATCTCTTGCAGGCTATTGGGTGAAAACATCTCTCCTTTCCATAATTCTCTGGGTTGACTATTAGGAGAAGAAAACACTAGCTTTTTCTTCCCACCTAAATTCATTTGTTCACTTTAATTGTTCCAGTAAACCGGCGAAAGCGGTTGATCAATCGCCGTGTGGACTATTATTCTGAGACAACCCATGCTGTCAAGCTCGTAGCCTCCTCCTCGATTTTATTCCGCTGCAACTTCAAGGTGTAAGGTACATACGAAATCTCTTATTAAATTACTATTTTTATAATCTCATAGCCTTTAATCTGCTGGGATAATCATATTTTAATCTCAAAAATCCAACAGATTATCTTATTGTAACAATGTATCAAAAGATACTGGAGTCTCTTGAAAATTCAAAAAATATTATTGGTATTTTTGGATGTGATATATAGAATTTGAAATTGATAATTCTTCATATGATTTATAACTTGAGATTAAATAGGGGTCTTGTTTGAGTTTAACAAAGAAGATACACACAACTATATTATATTTCTTATTCCGTGAGCATATACGAAAATTCTGAATAGGTTAGTTATATCTTTCTAACTCGTACTTTTTAATACTTACTCAATTATTTATATGTAGAGATTTAATTCTACAAAATTTAAAATACTTGAAAAACATTAATTGGATGCATGACTAAACATAGATTAAATTGTATAAAACTTAAACATAAGCATGAGTAAACATTAGTCTCAATGATTCTTGCAAATAAAGTGACATTATATATTTATTACAAAAAAAAATAGTACACATAAATAAATACATGGTTAAACGGGAAGTTAGTATGTTTTATCCTAATTATGATCAATCACGTTCGATTCTAATAAATTTAAGAATGTATCTACTATATAGCATTTTGTGACTTTGGATAAGGATGAAACTACTAAAAGCTTCGCTTCAGTTATATATTTTAAGTTATATATAAATATTTTGATAAATTAAAAAATTGTAAAAATAAAATCTTAGTTATATCGCATTTCAAAATTAGAGTATAATTTTATAACTCCTAAAAGACTATATTAAAATACGTAAAAAAATGATACTTTCCGTCTCTATTATCAATCTCATTATATATCTCCTTCAAAACTATAAAATGAATTTCGCACATTATATTATATCTATTTTTTGTGGTTTGATCTAAAAATATATTTGTTGAAACTTGCATACATATAGAAGAAGAAAAAAATTATATTTATTCTAATTTTAAAAAGCACCTTACTATTAGAATATTTATAATTTATTTATTTGAAGTTAATAGCTAATTATAAATATATTAATGTGCTAACACATAAATTTATTAATATTTTGTATATTAAATATTACATATTGTTTCATTTTTGTTCATGTGCAACGCACGTAATATATTAATATATTAGTAGTAACTTATAAATTATTTTAATAACTGTAGTCCTCAATGCCAAAATTAGGTGATGAAAATGATAGGTTGTTGCTTGTTTGGGAGATCATTGACTAGTTCTCATTTTTGTCTATATAATTGACTTCGGCCGGCTTATAGTATTTTTCTAAGAGCAAGTTGAAGCAGAAAATATCAAATTTATCTCAATAACCCCCAAGGAACTAATCTAAATCTCTGATATTAATACCATATCCAGAGATGGTCGTTGTTAAACTTTGTGGCCCTAAAATCGGTTCATATTATTCTGTCTAAATATATTTTTATTACACAGAATTGAATTTTGTTTGAAAATGGAGAAGCTTGTCTGTAACTGGTCCGACGGTCGAACCCTGCCTGAAGAATATGTGTTTCCTCAAGACAAGAGACCTGGGAATGTAGTCATCCCTAGTTGTGACAACATTCCAGTGATCGATTTCAAAAATGCACAAGGAGGAAATCAAGAACGAGCTCATATTATCAAACAAATTCTGGAAGCTAGTCAGGATTATGGCTTCTTTCAGGTTCTCTACATCTATTGAATGCACCTTATATTATATAGATTTTGACTTCTGAAATCGCAATCTTAACTAACATAGTTGGAACCCACATATAAGCGTTATCTAAGGCAGAAAAACGCTATCCAAGTGTTTTTTGTAGTAGTGATGTAAATGAACTCGATATTGGTTGACATTGTTGTTGATGCGTAGATTGTTGGATACTGTTTTCTGAAGATCGTGTTGTCATAACCGTTGGCATGCAACACGTTATCATGTGTTATCTACGACCAAGTGTCAAAATAGTAAGGGATTTTTCGGATGTCTCGCTTGCATGAATCGGATTTCAGAGATAAGTGTGTGTAAAAGATTTGGTGATCTCGAAAAGATATTTCTTGAAGATCAAGTTGAAAATAAGGAAAGCGTTGGAGTCATATTAGGACTCGTACAGTTATGGAAGGCGGTTGATCTCAAATCAAAGCCTTTACCATAATTCAAGACCGAACCCCTATATGACCTATACTATATAAAGGCGTTGATTTCAAGAATGAAGACTACCGAAATATCTTTCATTATTACAAAGCATTCTTGCATTGAAGATAGTTTGTTCGTGTTTAGGTCACTTGTGTTAGAAGAAGTCTCTAATCTTCTAACTAATGTACGGTTGTTATAACACTTTATTGTGACAATCTTTGAGAGCTTTTATTGGACTTGTAATACGTCAAACACAAGGAGAATGTCGACTAGGAGAAGAGAAGATAAAAATCCTGGCCTTAAACTATATCAAGGTTGGCTTAGAGCGCCATGTAACGTGAAGATTTTAAGTGTAGTTAACTCTACTTGTAATTACTTCGCACAATAAGTGAAGTTCTCCCTCGGGCAACCGGCCACTGCATCTAGGTACATTGGCACCGAACTGGGTTACCAATCTCTGTGTTATTTACTTTGCCGTCGTTTAATTTTTAATTGCGTTTTATTTCACTGTGAGTTCGAAAGTGTCATCGACCGTTTACGACACTTAACTGCTTCACTAGAGAGTTCAAGATGCCAATTGTGTATTAGGTGATCAATCATGGTGTATCGGAAAACTGACGTAGCATACGGCTACAGCGTAAGGAGGCTCCTTGAGCCAATGGGATGTTGAGAAAGCCAGCTTCATATTCTGAAGACAATTTAGCAGAAGCTGTAGGTTGTACACGAGCAACGATTACACCAATGAGGGAGTTTGCTTGGTGGAGAGCATCTAATATATTTACCCCTGGTCAACCTCAGACCAAGTATCTGGCCGGAGAAGCCTATCCGATACAGGTAATTTAATTTACTCTATTTCTGTAGGAATGAGCAATTGACTTATATGACACTCTAATACTGACAGAATGGTGTAGACCTGTAGTAATTAAAATGTATTTCAACCTCACCGTGGTAACTTCTTGAAAAGAATAATTTTGAAGTCTAATCTCACAGTTTATAAAAGCACACCCCAACAGTAAAAATTCCTTGACATGTTGCATTAGCTTTATCAATTTAAACCATACACTGTGGAAAAAGAGATGTGACGCCAAAAATGGTTTAACTGGTAAAACACGGGTCAGCACCAAACTTCTAATGTGTTGTGTTTTTAGTGGGTAACTGGACGCTGAGATATCTGAAAAGTGATTGAAGTTCTAAATTAAACAACAATTTACATTCATACCAACCTGACTCAAGCACTTTATATGATCATTGTTGTCCATGATGGAAGAGATGTTGTTTATAAATACCCAGCCATGAGGAAATTGCATTTGAAATCTTGAGCTGATATTCCTAAGGTCTAGGACTTGAACCAGATTATTTCAAGGATGAACTTTCAAAGATGCAATTGCTTGCAGTAAATCACTATCCACGTTGCCCCAACCCAAGTCTAACATTGGGACTCTTCAAACACTGTGATCCAAATCTTATTACCATACTTTTACAAGGTGACATCTCTGGTCTTCATGTGTTCAAAGAGGAGCAATGGCTCGGTGTGGAACCTCTCCCTAATGCCTTTGTGATAAATATAGGCTGCCAACTACAGGTAGAATAAAAAATACAATGCTGTCTTAATTTCAACGTTTTCATATGCATATCGCTCATGCATTTGGTTGGTATTTCTATCTCAGGCTATAAGTAATGGGAAGTTCAAGAGTGCTCAACATCGAGCAGTGACGAATTCAGAGAATGCTAGGACCACCATTGTGACCTTCATTAGCCCTGACCCGAACTCAATCGTGGAACCAGCAAAAGCGTTGACAGATGATGGAGAGAATCCACCACTCTATAGAGCCTTCCAATACAAAGAGTTTATGGGTGAATATCTGGCCAAAGTTGGCGATACTGAAACAGCACTGGAATCATATAAGCTCTAATATATCTAATTGAAGCACAGGCAGCGGCATGGCATTGCGTCTGCTATATCACGGCCACTAGGGACCTAGCCATGAATTAATCTTTGAGAAAGAACGATTCATATGTTTACTCATAATAATGTCTTTGTTGAATTAAATATCTCAAATTCTCAATTGCTAAAACGTTACTTCATTATACTCAACTACTACTGTATTAATTTGTAATTTTTAATAACAATTATTGTCACTATTGTTGTCTTAATTTTCATTGAGGCAACTACTATTACACTTTGGGAAATTAATCCCAAAGAGAAGATGTGAAATTGGAGGGCCATTTTTCGCAATAAAAACTCCTTTAAGATTCCTAGAACTTTAGTGTATAGGGCAAAAAGAATGGGTGATAGAAAACCACATCTAAGTTTGAAGGGTTTACAGGTTTGACAATTTACAATTATTGGATACCGAACGGTAAGCACATGCTTTGATCAACTGTACCCAATGGGGAGAGAAATTGAGTTTTAAAAGGAGTTTGAGGAGAAAATCACATCTAATTCTGTCAAATGCTTTGCTCATATCAATTTTGATGGCTGCCATCCCATTCCTTTTACATTTAGAGGTTGTGATGGTGTGGGTAAGTTCTTGAGGCATGATGATGTTATCTTGGGCTCCTCTACCGTACACAAAACCATTTTGAAAGGGGGATATAAGGGAGTTCAAATGCGGTTTGAGACGGTTGACAATGGTTTTCGATGGAATCTTGTAAATGACGTTACAAAGACTAATCGGACTATAATCCCCAATCGAACATGGTGAGTCAACTTTAGGAATAAGGGTGATGAAAGTGTTATTTATCTCCTTGAGAATGTGACCATTTTTCAGGCATTCAAGAGTTGCTTTGATGACATTATTCTCAACCACATCCCAATTTTTCTGATAAAATTCTACTTGGAAATTGTCAGAACCAAGTGATTTGTAGTTGGGCATTTGGAAGAGAGCCATCTTGACTTCCTCTTGAGAAAATGGGGTGTTGAGATAGTCAATTTGTGGGATTGTGAGAGTGTTGGTGTTATGGAGCTGAGAGTCAATTTGTGGGATTGTGAGAGTGTTCGTGTTATGGAGCAAATGATTCAAAATCCGGATCCTTGGAGTAATTCTTGCAATGATCTCTAATGTCTTCTTCTTTAGTGATAAAATTGCCTGCGACTCCTTGGAGTGCAAGGATGTTGATCTTGGCTTTGTACCTGACATGTGAGTGAACTTTTTTTGTGTTTTTGTCACCTTTTGAGATTGTTGTGAGTTTAGATCTTTGTCGCCAATATTCTTCTTCAAATTTGAGTAAAAGATCAAGTTGTTTTTGAAGGTTAGCATCTAAAGATATATTTGATGAGATGGATGGTCGATTTTGAGTAGAGGTGAGTTTTTTTTTGGATCTACTTAATTTGGGTGAAGATATTACCAACTCTATCAATATTCCACGTTTTGATTGCACTCTTGACATGTTTGAGGTTATGAATGAGATAGTGGGCAGAAGAGGAGGTGGGGTGATTATCAGGAGTGTTAAGCCAAGAAATAAGAATAAGGCTAAGAAGTCAGGAAGGTATGTGAGAAATGATTCAAGTTTGAAAGATCTAGATATAACACACTTATTGATTTTAGTGAAGATAATAATAAGTCCATGATCAGATCTTTGAATGGAAACATATCATTTGAAATTACTCATAGCTCCATCCAATTTTTCAAATATATTAATGCCATGTCTAATTCCTGACCAATAGTATTTGCAGCCTTTGTATGGAAGATTTTCAAGACCAAAGTCGAAGAGAAAATTGAGCAAAGGCAAGGATCCTGTATGGAAGATCTTCAAGACGAAAGTCAAAGAGAAAATTGAGCAAAAGCAAGGATTCAGAGATGGTGCGGGTTGAGTTGGGTGTTTACACGTAAATTAAGTCTCCATCCAAATCAACCAGCATATCGACTAGTGAAGTAGTGAGAACAAAATATAACCATTTTGAACATTATATATATATCCATCAAGTCATATCATATGTACATTTAGTCCACTTATAAAAAATTGGATCGGAAACTATACAAAAAGAAGAATAAAACAACACTCATATTACTAACTCACTTCAGTAGAAGTTGCACATCTAGCCTGGGATTTACTAGTAAAAACAAACTTCAATAGCCATTTTAAAAAAAAATCCATCCACCCACCGCCTTAACGAAAATCAAACCCAAGACTGCTCATCGGGGGCGCCCCTAACCACTGTAATTCTGCTTGAATGCTTTCCAAACTTCAATAGCCATTGAAATACAAAGTAATCATGACAATACATAAGTTACACTCAAGTCATTTGAATAGATTTATCTCATATTAAAACAATATTCCCTCCATACCTATTTAGTTGAGCATATAAAAAAAATTTCTTATTCATTTTTAATTAATCATTTACTTTTTCAATATAATATTTACATTAAACTTTTAAAATTTTTATCATCATTGGTTTGTCTTCTAATATTCTTTTAACATTATTGGTTTATAATTTTCTCTCTCTGGAAAATAATAAAATTACTATTCTTAATAAAAGAATTTTAAACTATACGATCAAACTAAATAGCTAATTTTGCAGAAAGAATAATTACCAAACTGTACACATTTTTAATCCAATAAAATCACATCCTCAAACAAACACCGCACAAATCATTATGCACCGATGCATTTGATTACTTGAAGCATAAACAACAACACCAATTTATTATTCAGCAAACACAATCAACCAACTTTCGAAATTGCCGAGACAAATCTCAAACTTAGATTGAAAGGAGATAGCATATTTTTCCGGGCCATATGAACTGGTAACAGTAAACACTAAACAGTAAGAGATATGAATCAAGAAATACAGATAGCATATTTTTCCAGGCCATATGAACTGGTAACAGTCTAAGAGGTATGAATCTAGAAAATTAAGGATAAATCAAAAGAATACATGAATGCGTCCACGAACGATCTAGCTCTACTCTTGCACAGGCTAAAAACAAAGCCCTGCAGTTTTAATTTTACAATTTAACAGCTTGCTGGATCATGCCATATCTGGACAACACCAGGCAAGAAATCCCAAAATCTTCTGTTGCAACAAAAACTGTCTCAAGATTCGATAATCCACTAGCAAAAATTTGTTAAAAATCTATCACTTAATCAATCACCCAAGCACAACACAGTCAAGAAGACGAGTGCACTGAAAATGCATGTATGGATGGAACCATTAGCCTTGTATTGTGCATGAGAGCCTGAACTTTTGGAGTCCATAGCTGGTGCTGTACCATTCAACAACGAGAAGTTCTTGCCGCTACTTCCAGAATCAAAGTACAATTTAGATTGTTTACAGTTTGCTCAAAAGTATCAGATTATTATGCAGGAAACATCATGGAAAATCAAGTCCAATGATGTTTCTTTCCTGTGCTCATAATGTATATAGTAACAATATCAGGTTATCAATATTATTAATAATTAAATAACCAAGAATAGAATAATTGGTTATATAAGAAGGCATTTGTTTTAGTTATTGTGTATTTCCATTAGAATCATAAATCTCTATTTCTTATGATGTTATGTTGACTAATATAGACTTAAGAATAAAATAAAGAAAGATTTACCTTCCAGGAAAAACACAAGTTCCATGACCTGGAGCATCATGATTGAATACCATG
This sequence comes from Lithospermum erythrorhizon, assembly GCA_019722365.1. Taxonomy (NCBI): domain Eukaryota; kingdom Viridiplantae; phylum Streptophyta; class Magnoliopsida; order Boraginales; family Boraginaceae; genus Lithospermum; species Lithospermum erythrorhizon. The sequence continues at coordinate 20,169 of JADFUC010002113.1, read as the reverse complement.
CAAGTGTTAGGTAGTATTTCTGATAAAATATATTCCCTCCATCCCACAAAAAGATTGTCCACTTTTTTTATAGTTGTAACTTTCAAATTTTGACTTTAAATATATTTCCGTTTTCGCTTGTTGTATAATATTTTATAAATAATATATCAATCTGAAAGTAGCCAAACGTATTTTCATTGATATAGTTTTCATCAAAGATTGTACAATACAAATAAAAAAGCCAAAGTCGACAACAAGCCATGGATGGGAGTGAAAGGCTAGCAAACAATATGGAGAAAGAGGGTTACAGTAAGTAAGCAAGGGGCCGGGGTCTTACTTGGATTTGTGGTAGTAATAGTAGCCACACCATTGAAGTCGCAAGCATTAGGAGTCTTTTCCATTTGATGGTAGTAAGTATCAAAGGCATAACTTGCATGCGAGGCTACAGAGTCAGGTTCATAGCATGGCTGGCCCTGCATCAATGCAGAACAATCAACCTTGCCAGGTCCACATGCCCAATCTAGAGCAGCCTGTAGCATTTTTGGATCTGCGCCTTCTTTAGCAGCACAATATGTCTGGTTTGTGGTATCATTTGACAGCAACGGTCCAGAATTAGTCAACTGCAAGATATATATTGGTTCACCATTTGCATCAAATAAACCCCAATTCTTCTCTGATATTTGGCCAGGTTTCATGTCCTCATTGTAGAGCTCATAGATGTATGTACTAACAGCAACTCCAGGATGCTTAGGAGTTCCTGTCTTGTTAATCACATGCTTGATTAAATTGCTATTGTAAGTGTTTGCATTATCTAAAGTGGCATCTGGCTCATTTGAGTCGCCTTTTGATGGCCACCCAGACTCGGTCACCAAGACAGGGATATTGGTGAAATTCAGGTCAGCCATTGCAAAGTATGCAGCATCGACCATGGCATCAAATACATTGGTATAATGAAGGAGAGTGTTTGCATCAACAGCTTCTTTGTTTGCAGGCAGGGGCTTAAAGAGTGCATAATCGAGAGGAATAACACCATTGGATCGCATATAGTCATAATAAGGATAAACATTGAGCATAAAACATGAACCGGTGGACTGCAAGAAACTGAACAGTGGCACTAACACAGGCTTATAGGAGTGATTAAAAAAGGCTTGAGATGGTGGGAATGAATCGAGGATGATGGATGAAGGAAAGGGTGTCGAGACTTTGATTTGCCTGTCAAGATTTGAAGCTACAAGAGCTGATTGAATAAACTTGAGGGCATTCACAAGTATAGGTGCAGCATTAGGAAGAGAGTTTAAAACCTCAGAACCAACACATATCGTAGTGATATTAGTAGCTGGATAATGTGAGACAACATTCTGGGAAACCCATTTAGCTGCAGTTGAATTAGATTGACCGATTCCCAGGAGCTGCTCATTGGGGACAGCAATGGCAACTTTTATACCAGTGTTCGCAAGTGCAAGAAGCATGCCTCGATCTGCATCATATAGCCTTACATGACGAATTTTCTGTGCTTTTAAGAGCGCGACTACTTGAGTTGGGTGTGGCATGTCGCTCAGTGCTGTCCCTATGTTAACACCAATAAATGCATCTGCAGACAGAAGAAAGATCAGGCATCACATTTAAAAAACTGTAATCATGCACATGCACAAGTCAAGCCTGTTTCGACTAATAAATGGTCCCTGTTCTTTTTCATGAGCCTTGCTTGTATACTTCTTTCAAGTAAAATGCAAAATACACAATACATTGAAAATAGATGCTTCAATAGATTGGTCTAAATGCATAGATTTGATGTTTAGGATTTGTTCAATTATTTGGAAACAGGAATACCAGTAGTAATACATCAATTTCAGTTATCCGAGCAGAACTGCAAAAGCGAAGGATCAAGTCTCCGAAAAATCCAACTATCCAGTAAAATAAAGGTTACAACAGTACAGGTTTTCAAGAATGACTTACAATTTGGGAGTTTATGCTCATCAATTACTAGATCAAGTAATCAACTAAAATGTGCTACAGTCGAGAGTAAGAAACATCCTACGATAGGACCATTTAGTTTGAGGTAATGTAATTAGGTGGAAGTAGGAAGGCAACTCAATTCCAATGTAACTATCATCACTTATCTCAAGCACTTGATTTTGCAATTTCTTTTTATCTGAATAAACCAATTAACAGAGGAATTCCAAAACACTGTACCACCCCGCACCTGTTATAGTATTAACGTTTTCGACAGTCATGTGAAATGAAATTCAAAATTTAATCTTACTCTTTCATATATTTGTAAAAACAAATTGCAACATATAAACATTGATATTGGTTTCATAAGTAAGAACCACAATACCCAACACTCCCAATTTCCATAAAGGAATAAATGTTCCATGATTTCCACTCATTCTTTATTTTCCTTTCTTTTCAATGTAAATTCTCTTTTGGCACTTTGATTCAAAACTATTTCTTCTAATCATAGGATATATCATTCAGCTCATGGACCTGGAATTTCTTTTTCCTGATCTAGGAACACATCACATGTGCCCCATAGAATAAAGTGCTCTCATGAGATGGGAAATTTTGTTTTTATACAAGCCAACCTATTCAATTGCCTAGGATTCTTCTTCAGCCATTCATTTCACTAAAGACTTATAAGATGCAATCCAATCAATAAAAAAACTTGCATTGCGATTAGTGATAATGGCACTTCACTTATAAAGTAAAATTGGAAGAAATATATGAAGGGAGGCGAATATAATATTAGGTAAGTGAAAATCATTAACTAAAAGAAATCATGTACAAATTTATTTGTTGCATTGTTTTAACTTACCTTGGAGTAGGGGTGCCAACAAAATACAAAACTGACCGGAACCGACGAACCGAACCGAACCGAAAATAATAGAAGTACAAAATAAATCGGAACCGAGGCGATTTGATTCGCCTTTGAAATAACCGGAGCAGACGAACCGAATTTCTAAATTTTGTGTAGATTTTTCAATTTTTATTTATTATTATTTTTAGTCTTGTAGTATTTGCATGTGTACATTTTAAGAGAATTTAGATTTAACTTTGGTCATTATTGGTATAATAAAATAAAATATATAAATCTTTCTAAAATTAATAATATAGGGGAATACACATATGTAAAAAGAGTGGTATTGTATATTAAATGTGTATATAGATCGTATAATCAATTTTAAAAGGAGTTCATTGAAATTACATAGATTATCGTATAATCAATTTTTAAAAAGGGATTCATTGAAATTACATGTATTAAATCTAATTTAAGGACTTAATTTAGAGTTGAGGCGATATCTTTAAAATGTTTCAAAACCGAAATTTAACGAAACCGAACGGAACGATGGAAACGATAGGATGGGAACCAATTGGAACCTAACGATTTAGTTTAGGCCTTTGAGAGAGAAGCAGATGAAGTAGATTAGGTTCAATTTTGGTACCAGCCGAGCCAGAACCGTTGGAAGTCCTACTTGGAGTAGTGTAGTCCTTATTATACACACCACCAAATAGTGTTCTTTGTGAAAATATTATTCCGCCCCCAATTTTAATTGCAGTAACTGTGGAAGTTATATTCAGGGACGAAATGATTATTCCACTTAATATTTGGTGGTGTGTATAGTTTTAACTTCTAATATGAAAATGAAAATTTGCATTTTTTCTCTCCGTCTTAATCATAAAGAAAGAAAAATAGAAAGGCAACATTAATAGTGTTACGCGGGGAAGAATTAAAACCTAGTTAGTTTTATGAGACAATTACATGGGAACCTAAGTTTTACTATGAGAAATAAATTATCAATTTCCCATTCAAGGCTTTCATCACCCTCTTTCTCCATTGAACTCAAAATATAATTAAAAAGAATTGATGTATTTTACCATTCTACAATCACCTTAGGAAGCTCAAGTCTTCCATGAAATACTAATAAAATTATTAGAAAGAGAAGAAGTTGTTACTAATATCTAATTTGTTAACATAATGCTTAAATAGTAAAGAAAATTAAAGCTTAAGTAGAGGAACAAGATTTCAAAGTGGCAAATATAAACAAGCAGAACATACCAACATGAAATCATATAATAACCACTCCATTATTATATGATTACATAAGTAAGTAAGAATGTCAAAACTCACCTTCAGCAGCAGAAACATCTGAAACAGCCAAAAGAAGAAAAAGAAGAAACAATGCCATATGGGTTATCTCTTTAACTCTTCAACCAATTACACTCAACAGAAAGAAATGAAAAAACTCAAAGGAAATCTCAAACACTCTTCAAGAGCAAAGAATGAAAATGCTTAGTGGGGTATTCAAGGGTGGCGAATGACTGGCAAAATTTAGAGACTTGAGAGGAGATCGGGGAAAGTGAAAGTGTGGGGGCAATAGTGAGTGGAAAAAGTACAAGGTATTTAACAAAGAAAGAGAAATTGGTGTATAATCCAACGGCTAAAACGCCTTCTTAGATTCTTGTCTTCTTACAAGTATTAATGTTTTTACTTTCTTTGGGATTTTGTTCCTTTGTTAATACGGATAATAATTAAGTACCTACTCGTTTACAAAGTTTTCTGCCCTTTTCTAGAAAACAACTCTGATCCAGGACTCTTGACTCTATGGAATGGCAGAAGTAGGCAGTGACATCCGGAGGTTCTAGGATCAAATATCGATACAAGAGGTAGTCTTACCGAAAAAATTCGGGATTCAGGGTATAAAGATTAGATGCTAAATTGGAGATAGTCATTTATAAAGTTCTGCTTAGTTTAAATACAGGGGGCATAGCTTAATGGTTTGAGAGTTTTGGGTTGGTATTGTGCCACCTCGGGCTCTACAAGTAATAGAAAGGGAGGATGTGTTAGAGCCCGAGTTTGCAGTGGTAAAGAGGCCCAAATTCAACGATCAGCTTGAAGCATATCCTTGATTTACCTCCTCAAGTGATGTGCAAGGGTTTTGTATGTGGCCAGGGGCCCCAGTCGGGGGTATGATGTCGTTTTTTAAGTCACCTCAAATTATATTGATATCTAACTAAACCTAAAATGAGGTTGGATCTAAAGTTTGAATATATAAGACTCCAATCTTTTCAAATTCAACTTCTCGAAGCGAATCGAATTTCGAGGTTTTTTCTGAGGCCTTCATGTAAAAGATTGTGTAGTTTTTAATTTGATTAATTTCTAATTTATTTTGATGTCACACACTTCAATATATTGTATAATACTTATTGAAAAGTATATCAAGTAATAGTATAATTAACTAAAATTAAAATAATGTATACTCCCTCCGGGTTTTTTAGTTATTATCCTAGAAAAAAAAATTATTTTAAAATACTTGACACTTTGAAATTTCAATAAAATATTTGATTGGTTTTTACTTTTAAACCACTATTTAATCTATATGTAATAAAAGTTTTTAATATCAATACCTTCATTAAATGAAAATTGTTGTTTGATTCATTAATTAGGGATATTTATGTAAAATGTCATTCATTTTTAATTAACGTGAAAATTGCTAGGATAACAACTAAAAAAACCGAATCAAGTATTAATTAAGATTTCAATTTTTTTGTTAATTTTAATTATAAAAAATCATATTGGACCTTTTGAGATTGAGAGAGTGCTCCATCTTTTGTTTATTTATGTTTTCGTGTGTCACTGTGGGATGTGTAGTTTCGAGGCTTTGGACTGCCTTGAAAGGTACAAAGCACTTTGTTGGTAGCCGTTGGAGGCAAGTTACTATGGTCTGTGTGTTTGTTATGTTTGTATGTATATGAGTATATCAACTTTAGCTCTGTCCATGAATATACAGCATAGTAGTAACTGAGCAGTGAGCAGAGGAGAGAACATGTAAAGTTTCTCAAAATAGTGAAGCAATTACTGAGGTCTGAGGCTGTACATTCATACATCTTGTGCAACGGTCATATTCGTGTTCTTTTCAAGGATTCTTTCGGATTGGCTGGGTGTACCAATGTTTTCATTTTTTTTTAATTATTTTTTATTTTTGGAAATGAGGATGAAATTTCGATTAAACAAAACTTTTTTAAAATATATTTTCATTAATCTCACACAAGGTGTGAGGTGAAAAAAAAAATGGCAATTTAAAATTACCATTTAATTGTTAATACTCCCTATATCTCTATATGTTAGGGATATTTGATTTTCATAAAGTTTAAGAAAATTAAAATATCCTTACATGTTAATTTTTTCCTCCAATTCTTTGTTTCACAGATGATCCTTAATTTTGCGACTCCCAAAAAAGAAAAAAAGTCTCTAACACTAAGAGATAGAGGGAGTACTTATTTAATTGCATGTTATTTTAATATTGTAATCATGGTTCAAAATTTTGTTTTTGGATATAGTTTCGTAATGATAAAAATAAGAAACGATTCGAAAATATTATAGAAATATTTAAGAAATAATGTGAAATCTTGAAAACTCAAGATAAGTCGTATATACTAAAAATTATTTCTATAAAGATACTATAATAAATTTAAATATGCAACCTCATTAACTAAATTAAAAATAAAAGAAAACATTTTGAAATCAACGTTATACAATTTAAAATGATTGAAGTAAATTTTGAATGAAAATTTGGACTTTTAAATAAAATATTTTCCTCATTAGTATTATATGAAAAATTATGTAAAATTTAAATCGAAGCAGTTAATTGGCAGTGTATGTCTAATCATTATATATTGAGACTTTTATGTAGTAGAAGATATATTCTCAAAACAAAAAATTCTAATATATTCGATGTCAAAATGATTTAAAATAATATCTATAATATTTATCTCCTAGTAAGGAACGATATTAACTAACAAAAGTTGAAAACTCGCATGGTTTCTTTGAAAAAACAAAGTAATTAGAAAATTATGATAACTTTCATTTCTATAAAATTCAAAAATAAAAACTTTTCGGATATTTCGTAAAAAACTTATTGAAATTTTAATCCATGGTTGTAAGAACTGATGAGATTGAGGCTATATTATCAACAACCTGATGGATAGAGAACTGAACATGAATTTCCTTAGCTTTTCCTTGGCCACTAAGGCTGAAGAAGCAGTCAATGCTGCGAAAATGTTACGAGTACTAGTATTTCCCTGGTGCATTATAGGAGGCAAAACATTTTGGTTCCTAAGGAAAAAATTCGTTGGTTTGCCAAAAAAATTAGCAAAACTCATGATTAATTAGAGGGGCTAAAGCGGCAACCCATAGCTTCCAACTTTCATCCGTTTCATTTCATCACTCAACTTTCCTTAATAACTTCTTCCATCATAACTTCAAATTGATGGCAAAATTAGTCACGGCGTTAATTTTTCCGTTAAACTCTACATTTCCGTTGGCTGCCGATCAAGTGAGCTTCGTTTTGAGTTGTTGATCATTTCACTATCATAAAATGTAGAGCTCGGCCAACATATAAATGTTTCTCTTAGGCATTTTAGAGTCGAACCTTTAATATTTATTTCTTAGCATCTCAATGAACTCATTCTACTAGCTGTAAACTTATTGTTCTTGGCTTATTGTTCTGTTGCTGAACATCCATGAGATCTGTATCAAATATATATAGTGCATGTTTTCAGATGATATCATGGCAATATTGATGGCATTTCAAAACTTGATTTGGATATAATTGGAATGATAGTATTTGGCAATGTCACTCTGAATACGCTACACGCAATGCCTTGCTTTTGGTATTTTATTTAGTTTCTATGATCTTTCAAGAGTTGGTGCCATGCTTTGGTCTCTTTATAATTAGCTATTGTTTTCTCTTTTGGCAAAAAGAGATTGACTCGTAGAAAAATCATTTCGCTCTAGAAGCCAACTATTTGAAAAACTCGCCCGAGGAAAAGGCGACTTCGCCGGAGATCAACTTTCATTTGGAACCTGTGGACATCACATAGAAGCTGTGATGGGGCGATTGCAACTTCGAGACGCATTGAAGTTCGCTCAACCGCAGGAAAAGCGACTCCTTTATTGAAGATCGCCCTGCGATTCATTTATGGAAGATTCCCGGCGAAAGATCGCTCAACCACGGGAAAGGCTCCAACGACTCCTTTATCAAAGATCGCTCCTCTGATGTGAAGCTATTTGCATCCAACGATTAAGTGATTCATTTGAGGGGATGATCGTTGGACTTGTTTAAGATGGAGGTTGAAAACCAATAAGGAGGAATTAACGAGCTATCCATGGGAAAAGATGGTGACATGATTATGCAACTCATGAGTAGCTATTGATGATGAAGACTAAGTTGAAGCTCAATGGAAGAAAATGGCTCAAGCACTCTCAATTGATAGCTAGTAGAATGGAGTTCGTTTGGAACTAGGAATTGTTGAAGTCGTCTTCGGTGTTCGTCGAGAAATACCTAAGAGAACATTTATATGTTGGCTGAGCTGTTATACATTTTACGATATGAAATGACTAAATTAGCACTGCGCGTAGTCGCGTGGCCAGGCGGAGTGCCAATGTAGAGTTTAACGGAAAAATTAACGTCGGGACTAATTTTGCCATCAATTTGAAGTTGGGTGATGGAAAAAGTCATTATGAAAGTTGAGTGATGGAATGGAATCACGGATGAAAGTTGGAGTGATAGTTCTGCCCTTTGAAATGCATGATAGAAAAAAGAGCGAAGCAAAGATACATGAATTTCAAGATTACTAGGATTTAAGGATTTTGTTAGGGCTTTGAGATTTCGTAATTTGGGTTGTAGTATGTAATAAATTATTTAAATCGTAATTCAACTAACGAATTTAATGTAAAAAATCCTATGAATATCAATTTAATCAATTATAATTATGTAATCTAAAATGTTATTTAGTGGAAGATGACTGAATAATCAAAGATAGTATCAAAATGGACTGCGTGTGCCGCTCACGCTTATGAGAATGAAAAGGACGCGCCAGGGTTATCATACTTAGTGCACTTTCCATTTTTTATTATTTTGCTAATAGTGATTTTTGTGAGGTCATGATTTTTGATAAGGTAGTCAAACTCCACCTTCCAGAAAATTCAGTGTGCTTTTTCTCTTAGATCACCATTTTTTTTTTAAAGTTTAAACCCTCGCCTAAGACTTCCGTGTTAATTAAAATAAAAATAAATGTCAATACATCATTTTTGGGAAAAAAGCCCTAAACAATCAAAGCCAAAGGCATAAATCGTATCTGAGTAGGCGGAGCTCGCTCGCGACAAGCTTATAGCCAAAAACAGAAAAAATAAAAGCATGTCCAAAAAACCAAAACAAATACAAAGACAAAATAAGATAACACCCACGGGGAGAGGTGACGAAATCTTCCACACATGCTTGTACACATTCATCACGGATGTAGGGGATACCTACAATTTTAGTTTGAATCAATGCTCGAATCCGGTCAGGTGTATCTCCAAGCCTCCAAACATATTGTGCACGCTCATGGAGAGAATGTTTGTAATTCGTCTTGCCGCCATATTTGCTCACGCCCGGATGTGTGCCCGACTCGATCTTGAAACCTGCAAAAAATGGTTAATAGTGTTGATAACATTGCTCCAACGCCAATGAGTCTGCTGGTCCTTGATCATCTTTACTAGCACCATAGAGTCCGTCTCCACCTGCAAATCAGAAAAACCACGAGACGTACACCAACGGAGAACCTCTAAAGTAGCCATAATCTCAGCATCGAAAGAAGAATCAGCTGCCATATAGAATCCCATAGCATAAACCATCCGCCCATCTTCATTGAGAATGATGCCTCCAAACCCAGCTTCGTCATTTTTGAAAGACCGTCAATGTTTCAACTTGAAACTCCCCACTTGCCGGTTTCGACCGAGGTATGACTTCGGGGAGGCTAGCAGTGCATACGCATGGGCACCCGAAGATGACAGCGTTCAGTCACCCTTCCGATGTTTATAATACAGCAAATCCGTGTGAACCAATTTGTGCAGGGAATGATTAATCTGATGTAAGATGCCATGAAAAGAATATACGCTGCGCGTACTTTTTGGAGCATTGCGAGGGCAACCCAAAGAGACCAAAGAATGATGATAGGAACCAAAGTTGTAATATGCCCTTTAGCAACCGAGAAACTCCAAACCTTGAGCACTTGAGAAACACTAGTAAAGATAGTTTTCTTGATGCCAAAAAGGTAGTTGAAATTATCCCAGTTTGATAAAGGAATCTTGGTGAAGAAGACATGTTGTAGAGTCTCCGCGAGGCCTGACAGCCGAGAAGCAAAGGCGAATCCATTTCTTGGGCCCGAGGGATCACGTAACGGAAGATATCGCATGATAATCCGCCAAGCCAGAAAGGACATCTTCTTAGGAATAATAGAATTCCAAATATAGGAATAGACAGCGGAGGTCTCTCTCGTTGTACGGACCTCCGCAAAAAGCAGTCTTGAAACTAAACATCCCATCATTAGAAAGCTTCTAGAGAGCCACATCCTTATCTCCAGAAAACCGATGAAGTAGAAGAATCTCCTGCCTTATATCCAGAGAAACCTGCATCAATTTGGTCATGTACATTCTTTCCCCTTCCGAACTCATTGTACTTTCTCTAACAGTATGATCAATATCAATCGGACCTGAAGGCAGCCACGAGTCAATCCAAAAGTCACAATCTCCAGTACGAAGCTCCCAATGAATGAACTCCTCTGCTCTGTCCCGAATACCGGCCAGCCGTTTCCAAACCCGTGAATGAGCCGAGTGGGTCCTCACCTTCAAAGGATGCTCCCGGCTGCAATACTTACTAAGCATAAACCGACTCCATAAAGTATTGCCTTCACGCAGACGAAACCAACTTTTAAGCAGACAAGCTTCCTCCACCTCCTCGAAGAGCGAAAGTTGACCCCACTTCCTAAATACGGATAACCTGATTTGCCCGTTTGCCCAAATGCGTCCCCAAAGAAACTTTATTATTGAGAATCTCTAGTTTCTCTCTCACCGTGTCAGGCATATGCATAACTTGGAGGAAGTAAAATGGTAGAGAGCGAGAGGCCATTGGATCAAAGTATCGCCCCCAAAGGATAAATATCTATCCTCCGTAAGTGTAAGTATTCTGATGCGATCCGATGGGAATCGAAAACATTAGTGCTTACCCCTGAAAATCGGAATACCGGATATTGGAAAGGAAGATCTTCCCGTTTGAAATCCGTAGCCTTGAGAATGATATTGACTCATTAGGAGGAAGGCACATCGGGAAAGAATCTGCGAGAAACTCTTATCTTTGGTAATAACACCTTGAAGCATTTGGAGTGGCGAAAGCCGTGGCATATCAAGAGAGGCCAGGGAACCATTACGGAGATCACAGACAAACATGAGCCAAAAGCGAGACAAGGGACGTGAGCAGGCTGCGAGCATTGTGAGGGATCGCTGCATCTTTGCGGACCCGAAGCAGTATAATAACCAGCCCAATAATAAACAAGGTAGGAGATAAGGGATCACCTTGTCTAACACCCTTTGAACAATTTTCGTTATTTTTTAGTGGAAAAATTCATTGTTCTTTCCTAATGCTAAAAGAAAGGCAAATTAATTGTTCTTTCAAAACATTCAATTTGGGAAGTTGTTCTTTTTCCTAATGCTAAAGAAAGACAAATTAATTGTTCTTTCCAAAACCTTCAATTTGAATTTGCCTTCATCTTACATCATCAATTTTCATTTATTTGAGGTAAAAATTAATTGTTCTTTCCTAATCCATAAAGGTCCATAAAGAGGAAAATTATGCAAAAAATTGTTCTTTCTAGAAGAAAGGCCACTTAAGCATACATGCAAACGGAAATATGTAACCTTTAATTTTGCCAACACCAAATCGCCGGTTCCATTTCGCCGGAACACAATCACCATGAATGTAAGTATAAAAGAGATAATTGTTCTGTTTATAATATTATTTGTAGCGATCCACCCCAAGTCGACCGATCACGAGTTAAGGTCATTAACAACACGTACACAGTCACCAATCGATGGATAACAATAACAAATATGACCTGCTGACATTAACAAATGCAGAACTCTCTAGTCCATCGTGGTGTTCCAACAACATATCCAACAAAACAAATGATAAAACTGAACACAAATTCACCTGAATAATACAACCCAAGGATACACAAGAAATCCAAAATACAACATAGGGAAAGTATGACAACAGACCCTCGTTAAAATAAAACACATAGAAGTCTAGAAATATAACAAGTTGACAAGGGGAATGGCCAGTGAGGACTTCTATGCCACCACTGTGACGCCCCGGCGCAGGAGTCCGGTGCGTTATTAGATTTGATGGGCGGCCTCCTGTGAGCCACCGCAGTGCTCCGGTACGTTTTTGTCTTTCGCTTTCGCGTCTTTCAGAAAGCTTTCCCGGTGGTCGCCCGTCAATTACCCCGAGGTCAAGCACGCTTAACATTGGAGTTCTTGAGATGTGCTTCGAAATAAGATGCATCTTGGTGGTATGGTAGTACCCGATCAAATCCCTTATCGACCATATCATAGCACACACACATTTTTTTGGTCGGGTATTACAGGGTTTGCCGCCGCCACTTGGTGTATAAGTGCCTTGTGATTATCGATTGGTCCATTCACCTGTGAGGTAGGCAGTTGAGCATATCGCATTAGAGGTTAGTATAGTTGTGGGGATGTAAGGAGATGGGAGTGACTTGAGTATTATGATGTGACCACCCCATGGTTGAGATGATTAGGGGTTAGGTGGCTCTTGCTTCCTTGCGGGATATGGCTATTGGCCTGCTGTGTATAAGTGCGGTTTGCCTTATACTTAGTGTATAAGTGCGGTATCCACATACTTAGTGTATAAGTGCGGTTTGCCTTATACTTAGCGTATAAGTGTGGGTGTGTCTTATACTTAGTGTATAAGTGCGGTGTGCCTTACACTTAGTGTGTATAAGTCGCGGTGTGCCTTATACTTAGTGTATAAGCGCGGTGTGCCTTATACTTAGTGTATATGCGCGGTGTGCCTTATACTTTTGGCATAAGTGCGGTTTGGCCTTATCTTGCGTTGCAAGTGCGGTGTGATTATCGATTGGTCCATTTACTGCCGAGGTAGGCAGTTGAGCATATGCGCATTAAATTGGTATAGTTGTGGGGATATAGAGAGATAGATGGTTCGATGACTAGAGTTATAGTTGTTGTTGAGTATCTGAGTTCTTTCTGGGTGATTGTATTGCTTTCTTGAAACTCTACATTATATCTCCATTATGTTATGTGCGAGACTTTCTTTGGGGAATTATGTTGTATGACCTTATTAGGTAGTCGGTATATATATATGTCTTGTTCACTTGCTTTGACATGTTGTTTTAAATTTTTCTATGGTGTTGTATAGTCTGTTTATGACTGTTTATTGATTATGAGCGTTGAAATGCTTGATTATACTAGATGCTGCCTTGATGAAATTATGTCGAATTAGGTTTCAGTTGATTATTGATAATATTATCAAATTTTTCTTGTGGGTCCTAGGTTGTATTAATCGTTATACATCCTTAAGGTTAAAAGTTAAGTTGGTTAATGGTTGAGATAACTTTTGAATGAGGGGGCATTAGGTACTTAAAAATTAGAAAGCTGGCGTCAGTACAATCTATTGATGATATTTTATATCTGCTGGCGATGGAAGATTCGATTCAAGCGTGTTAGTATCTGGTGGTGACCTAACCACGGCGTTGATACCATTGCGGTGAATAAGTTCCATGAAATCTAAATGAAGAATTGGTGAGATAATTCCGTGCCAGTTATCTTGATTTAAGAAATGCGTGCGGATAGTCGCGTATCTTAGAGTTTCGGCCGGATGACACGAGAGTGTAAGATTTGACCTATGAGGAGGGATGGTGAGGATCTTGGATCGGAAGAGAAGGTGTTGAGGAACAAAAGAAGTGAAATTGGTAAAAGTTTTGTGGAGGGGATGTCAGTGAAGCCATGGGAGGCCTTGAGGAGGATATGAGGAACCGTTACCCCACGCGGCTCTTTGTATCCCAGAAGTTGGCTGAATGTAGTTGTTTTGATTTTTACCTTTAGTGCTTTTGAGTTGAGAATTTCGAGGGGCAAAATTTTTGTTAGGTGGGTAGAATGTAAAACAGAGTAACGACTGGGTTAATAAATAAATTAAAGCGAGATTATTAAATTTAATTACCTAAAAATTAAATTCCCACTTAGTACTTTGTAATGCGATAATGTTGAGATTCGGAAGTTAGTTGGGGATAAATTAAAAGCGAGGTATCGGCGAATAAAGCGTTCGGATTTTCAGGTTGGGCTTTTGGGCCCAACCCAATTACCAACCGTGAAATATTGAAACCCCAAAACCCATTTGCTTTCGCTTCTTCTCCCTCGGCCGATGCTGCCGCTCTTCTGCATCCATTTTTATTTTTCTTTTCGATTTTCTCCCTTGTTACTTAAGCTTTGGAGTTCAATTTTGGGGAGAGCTTCCCCTCGTCGTCCTCGTCATTTTAAGGTAAGAAAGGTCGATCTTGTTGAGTATTTTGGGGAGGCCGCCCGAGTTGACTTTTCGTTCACTTTTTGTATGTTGAATTTTTATTGCTCAATTGATTCTTGGATTGTAAAGTAGTTGTTATTGAGTTGAAATACTCGTGTTTGAGGTGGAATTTCGGATGTTTTTAGGACAATTGACTTTTGGGTTGATTTCGGTTTTACGGGATATTATTGAATGTAATTATTGTCTAGGCTTAAGAATTATAACATAGGAATTGATAATGATCGTGATATTTGGGGTAGAAAGTGGCGATTATAGTCAAGTTGACTTTCGGCGATTTTAGGTTGACCTTCTCTAAAATGTGGTTAATAGTATAAATATGTTATTGAAATATTTATTTTGAGTATTTTGAAATGAGATTATGGGTTATAAGTCTTTGAAGAAAATAAATTTGAAATTAGTTTAAGTGGATTAAATTAAGTAAGCGGACTTGGGATTCGAGGTTGATGGTAATGGCTTAACTAACTTAAGAGTTGAAATTTGGTTGATTGAAATCAATTGAAAATGTTAGTAAAGTTAGATAAGGTGATGGCCGGATATAGGATGGATTCGGGTAGGGAAATTACCGTTGCTCGTAGTTGTTATTGAACATAATTAGCAATCTATCGTAAGTTGTCAAATTGTAATTAAAATGGGTTGAAAAGTTAGGAATTGAATTAGGATAAAATTTTGAAAACTATTACAGTAGTAATTATATTTTCGATGTTACATTCGGACTTCGGGGCGTGGGAAGCAGCGTGAAGGATCGATTATTTAGCAGGTGCTAGTGGTACACTAGCCAAGGTGAGGTATC
Source organism: Lithospermum erythrorhizon (assembly GCA_019722365.1). Lineage (NCBI taxonomy): Eukaryota > Viridiplantae > Streptophyta > Magnoliopsida > Boraginales > Boraginaceae > Lithospermum > Lithospermum erythrorhizon. Next base: position 4,965 of record JADFUC010002113.1, on the reverse strand, counting down.
ACTCGTTTGTTACCTTATCTATGTTTGGTATGGTGTATGTTAAATTGGTTGTGACCCGATGTATGCATGTTATGAAAGTATTTGTGTGTATAGTTGGCAAGCTGAGGAAATGTTGCCTTGTAGAAGTAGTTTTGTATTAGATACGTTATGAGTATAGTTATTTGAGTGTATCGATGTTGAGTATATTTATGTTTGAATGTAAATTCTTTGAGTATGTTTATGTTGAGTGTATTCATGCAGTATATTTGTGTTTTGGACGTATACGTGGCGCAATTATGTGGGAGTATGGGTTTTGTACGAAATTGTTGTATCATGTAGCATCATGGATTTGTTACATTGAGATTATTGCTTGTGACATGTTGTATGTTTGGTATTATATGTGTGAGAACTGTGAATTGGTTGAATTGAGAATATTTGGGATGATGTTGGGTGTTCGAAGGGTGAGCCTGCCGGGAAAAGGATATGACGATGTTGGGTGTTCGAAGGGTGAGCCTGCCGGGAAAAGGATATGTTGTTGTTGGGTGTTCGAAGGGTGAGCCTGCCGGGAAAAGGATGAAATGTTATATGTGATGTTGATGTGTTTTCCTTTTTGCAAGTTATGTTAGTTCTGTTGTAGTGTGAACGCCGTGTTGTGAAATTATGCTGTTTTACCAGTTGATTATGTGTTATGAGATCTTGAGTATGACATGTGAGTTAACGTACGCTGAATTCTCTGTAATGTGTGGTTGTTGAGGATGGTTATTTGTTTGATGCCTTGGATAATTGACATATTCCTGTATTGTATATATGATTATATATATATATATTTATCTACTTTATCGCCGATCTATTGATTTACTCGTATACCTCATTCGGATGTGGGTAAGTTACCATCCGGGTGATTCGTTTCCACTAAGCTGTCGAGCTTACCCCTTTCCCACCTTCGGTTGGCCAGTGCCAGCGTGAGGCGGCAAAGTTAGATGCGTGTCCGTGGATTTACTTAGGTGAGGGAAAAGTGAGGCAGAGATCACCGGCGGTCACCTTTTTCTTTATTTTGATGTACTGGGTTTTCATATTTTGTTTGGGATGTTGAATTGTAAACTATTTTGTAGAATATTTTGAGACTTGGTATGTGATGGAATTTTACACTTTCGTTTGAGTTAGCGATGCCCGCGATGGTTAAACTCTGTATTACAACATTTTGAGTTTTCGAACTATTTTACTTTTTATCAAACTATCAGGTTTTATTGGTAATTAAGCAGGTGATTTTAAATTGTCAACAACATCGTATGGTGACTCGGATATCTGAGGTTGATGTGATTCCAACCTCGAGGCGTGCGACTCGGGCGGGTCGTCACCACTACCTCACCTATGATCTTCGCAGCGACTCTGTCTGAGATCTCGGCCTTCGCGATCGCTCCTAGAGATCTGAAGCATAAAAGCATGGCCATGAGAAAAGTCGGCTATAAAGGCGAGTGAATACAAATACCACAGTTTTGCAATCACATATAAAATCCTTATATATATAACATATGCATATACATTAACCGGGCTACACAATGAATAATTGTCTATAAATCACGTAGAGTCCTCTTGCCTCACGATATCCACATGTACTATCGCGAGGAGATTATAACCATCAACAATGCATATTCATTTAAGGGAACACAAACTAATCAAATGAGAATCACCTTTACAAATATTAAAAAGAATTGAGGAATCCACCTCCACAAATAGTAGATGAGAATCCACCTCGAAATAGTAAATAATTGAGAATCCACCTCCACAAACAATAAACAAATGAGAATTCACCTCCACAAATATGAAACAAATGAGGAATCACCTCCTGAATAATCAAATGAGGTCTCACCTCCATCCTCTCGACCGAGCTACCCCCCTCAATATGCATATCACACAAACCTCCGAATCCTTGAGTACTGCCCACTTTCAATATGCATGCCGCTGAGCCTCCCGGTGGGGGTCACCACCGCTCGGTCTCATACACCAAAACAATCAAAATAAACACCGCACGAGATTTACACACACAACACACAGCCACACGCAGCACAAGTACACACAGCACGTGGTATAACCACAATAACCACCACAATCTCATAACATGAATCATAATCACAACTATCTCATAACATGAATCATAATCACAACTATCTCATAACATGAATCATAATCACAACTATATCATAATATTAATCTACGATAGCCGAATACAGCGTGTCAAAATAGACCCATGACAAAACACATGTGCAAAATATATAAACATAATATATATGAAGGGTTCCCACATACATTGAGATTTGTACTCACGCCAAGGCCAAAAGCGTGTATTAACTCTAGGTAGTCCTGGAGTGCTAGGTTAGGGCTCAACTCCTATTCAAAAAGAAATTATGCATTATAACACGTTCCGTAGAATAACCTGCTCGCTTAAAAATCTATATAAACCCCGAGTATTATACCACGTCTCAAAATTCAAATTTACTACCCTTAGCAATCATCCTATCCCCAAGATTAGTATACACTTCTAAATTCAAGCGTAACTACGTTTCTAGTACGCTTCATAAATCCCACGATATTCGGTCATCGCATGCCTTAATGCCCTTTAAATCACATTTCTAACCAATCGACAATCAGGTGGCCAACTAATTAAGCCATTAAATGCAACTTGAATTCAAACACTAACTACTATCACGAACTTTCCCAAACTTTCTCAACTGATCTCTGACCCATATCCAAACCAATATTTCTATTCCCAAAACTACTATATTAAAGTCCTCAACCTCGTTTTCAATTTAGAGTTAATTTAAGAAAAAGTCAACCCTCAACTTACACCGCTTTCTAACCTCAATAATCATAAAAATGCACCTCTAATCCCTAAACTAAGCTTTAGATAACATTTCATCCCATAATAAAGTCAAGACTAAAAGTCAACAAAATCAAACTAACATTAGTCAACTATAGCCTAAAATGATAAAGATTTGAAGATTAGAAAGCCTACCTATATGATAATCTCAAGATGGGAACAAGATTTGAGGTTGGATTCATAAGTTTCACCAAGTAGAAAAATCAAGCTTGGGGTGTACTATGGTGGTTCGGCCACCTTAGGAAGAAGAAGGAGCTTTTCCTTTTTTTTATATTTTTTTATTTGGAAGATGAAATGAGTTAGTGGTGGTAGGTAGGATACTTAAGTGGAGTTTAGGTCTCGTTTGGTTCACAATTTCGCTTCTCTTCTCGGTTTAACAACATGAATTCTAACTTGCGTGCCAAAATTAAATTTCTATTTCTCCGAAATATATTGCTCGTTCAGCCATTATTATCATTATTCGATTCAAATTTTAACTTTAACCGCCAAACTTCAACCGGGCCACTAAAACCATATTAAAATAATGCTTATACGGGGCCGAGTTATTTCATTATTACCATGTTATTACAAGATTATTAATTACTTATATATGTAACTTATAATTTGGCAAGCCAAAGAGATGTATTTGAACTCGGCTCAAGATTATATATCATTGTTGTTGCATGACAAACAAATTTATAAAAACTAAGTTTTTGAAATCAATTTACTTCACTTGATTGATAATTATCTTTGCCACTTATTATTATTTACATTAAATATCATATCAGTCTATGTGTATGTTTATTTATGAATTGAGGTTAATAAAATTTGAAGTGATGTTAATAACAATTTTTCATGAAAGTTTCTTGAATCTTGTGGTATGTTTTATACTACCTATATTATAATAATATTATAGTTTTTAATATCTTACCTTGTACATGCTAATTAGGGGTACCCGACAAAATACAAATTCGAACCGAACCGGCCAATCGAACGAAATTGGAGGAATGGGTGGAACCAGGAACCGATTTAGGTTAGAAAAATGAACTTTCAGCAATTATAATTCTGTTACGTTTCGAGTTTTTCCCGAGAACCCGATCGGTTGAACAGCCCAGACCGATTGAAGTTATTAATTAAAAAAATTAAATAAACATATATAAACTCCCAAGACCTAATCACTTCAGTCTTGAAATCTGACCCCATTTTTAAACCTAATCGGGTTCCCCAAGCGCCCCCCCCATTTTAGCTCCGGCGACAACGTTCAAACACGGCTCTGTCCGAAATTTTTAATTGGCTGAAAATTAAGTCCTTAACTAGCTTAGCTTTCCCTTAATCTTATGTTAGATTGTGACAAGCAAGAGTTATACTAATAATTTCTTCTCCTATTTTTCCTTTCAATTCTGCCACTTGTTATATATTGGGTTAAAAAGAAAGTATATGATGTGCAATTAGTGCAAATATTATGTACCATATTTAGTACTTGATTACATTTATAGAATAACATTAATTGATTAGCACTTGATTGTTTACTTGAATAACGTTAATTGATTCTGTTTATGAATAACATTAATTGATTCTATTTAGCACTTGATTCTGTTTATGCCACTTGTATTTAGCACTTGTATTTAGCATGATTACGTTTTATGAATGATTTGAAATAGGCTAACTGATGAGAAATGTAGAATGGTAGTAAACTAGTATCTGAGGATTCTGAGGGATACTGAATTATTTTGTATTTAGATATATATATATATATATATATATATATTTATACTAATTGATAGTAATTGTAACGCGACCGCCCGAGGTCGTACTCCCACAGTTAGAATGCGTCCCCGATCACGGACACGAGTCACGGTCGATGGATGACTCGAATTTTGAAGAAACCCGTCTTGAAACAACTCAACAATATCATATACAACTAACTACAACACTTTTATGAAAAATGATCCATCATTGGTATTCCTAACCACAATCCAACAAAATAACAACTTTCTGAGACAACAACCACAATCCAACAAAATAAAAAAGAAATTTGAGGATCAAGCGCCACCGCCGCTCACTAAGCTCTTGGCACAAACACCCGAAGAAACCCATGTCGAAAGAATAACGCCACGTAATACGTAGCA